>JAGSMP010000375.1:560000-596810 GCA_029286625.1 Parnassius orleans
TCCTGTGTGCATCGTCGAAATAGGTAGGACAGTAGCACCGTCCTATTTATAGTAGATCTGAAATTAAGCTTGGGAATTGGCAGTGCTGATGCACAGGCTCTTCAACAGGACATAGATAGGGTATCGGAATGAGTAAAGTGAACCATCTTCCTCTTAATGAGACTAAATGCGTTATTACTTTTGCATTAAAACCGAATCTATCATTATTAATTATAACTTATTTGACGCGCCTATGGTAAGAGTATATGACATAATTGACTTGGGCTTATTATTAGATACTAAATTAAATTTTCACAATCATATGACATCCATTTGCAAGTCGGCTAGTAAGACTTGGGTTTTGTGATGAGGACTGCTGCTGACTTTGACGATATAAGGGTGGCTAAAACTTTGTATAATGCGTATGTTCGAGTAAACTGGAGTATGCAGCTGCGGCCTGGAATCCTTATGAGAATAAGTATACTATCACGTTAGAGAGAATACAACGTAAATTTGCTCGTTGGCTTTATAAGAAGATTCACGGTTACTACCCTTATTTGTATCCTTCCTATTTGTTTTGGGTATGGTTGATTTAGAAACCTTAATGTTTAGGAGGGTGATGTCAACTATTAGGTACTATCTTTTATAATTCACCACAAGTTAGACTGCCAGTCGGTTGTGGAGAATCGGTTTGTTGGTGCCCAGGTACCTGCAGAGTGATAATGGAGTAACGGTGGCTCCGCGCCGTAGGCTGCGTCTCCTAGACAGACCAGTTACACGTACCAAACGTGCAGCCTATGCACCAACAAATCGAGCATTGATACTAATAGGGACATACTCACTCAACACGATGAAATTGACATATTTGCAGACAGTATGACACGTCTGCTGAATCTTTTTAGTAAAATTATCGATAATAAGATAATTAATAATTTGACAATTTAATTTGTTTGACAATGTACTATTTATTAATTTGTATTTAAGATGTAATTTTAATTATGGACATATATTGTAATTAGCTTTTATTGACATTGCATTGTAAATTAATATGACAAAATATTTCATAGCCTGACATTGTATGACTGTATCCTTTTTCTTTTTCTTTTATATTCATATTTTATTATGTTATTTTCATATTTTAATTTCTCAACACGCGCTGCTATAGGCTTGGAGATTTTGAAGTACTAATATTGCATAATTGTTTAATTTATTACTATTATTTTTAATTATAAATTTATAAGTGATAACTATTAACTCGTTTATTATAATTGGATGATTTTTTTAAAATATATTTTTTGCATGTAAAATTAAACCTTGTGTGCGTGTTGATTTTCTGTAAGCCACAAGAGTTTTTAAAAGAAAATAAATAAATAGTAAATCTTTTTAACTAGGGAATCATGACTTATAAATATTATAATAATGTATCATTCAATAATGAAGAATATATAAAATAAATCAAGAACTACCTATTGAAATCATCATTTAATTAACAAATCATCTAATTAAATTTGAATCATAAATATAATTCATTGTAATCATCACAAGACGATTTCTTATATTTACGCGAACACTACACATTTAAATAAAACTAGTTTTACGGATTTTATCGATGTGTAGTGATGAGAATCATCGTTTAAATATCTATCTAAATATATATAAAAAAAATATATGTAAACCAAGTTTGTTTCGGTACTCATCGACGTTTTTCCGACAGATATTTGCACGGACGGTGCATAAAGCATCACCAGTGTTGTCGTCCGCAAAGCACTGAATGTTACCGGTTTGCAACATATCATTGATATGCAGAATAAACAGCGTTGGTTATCACGCAGCCTTGTGGTACACCAGCTTTAATAGGCTTGTAATCGGAGCATGCACTGTCTACTACGACCTTGATGCTTAATTCCTCGGGAAGCCCATAGGAAGGAAGTTTCGAAAGAAGCGCTTTGTGCCAAACCCGATCCAAGGCATTCGCTATTTTATATTTTATATTTGTATTTCAGCTGCAATGATTTCCACAGTCCACAGAACTAACAGAGCGATTGGAAAAACTGTTTTGGACCAACTAGCGCACAAAACACGTGTTTGAGTGAGCGAGGTACTAGGACATCAAAAAGCGAAAGAAATTATCAAACTTGCTTCCAGTGTGGTTGTAAAAAAATTATATAATATAAAAATAATGACAAACTAAGGGAAAAGAGTTAAATTATGAGATAGATGTTTTACAGCAGCAAAAATCAGTTACGTAAATTTATTCTTTGTATTGAAATTACACACAATTTAAAAGACGAGCCGCAAGATAAATGCTTAGTAATATCACTATTATTTATTCTGTGAATATATATTGACTGTATGTAGTACCTTCATATTATCTCTTAATTTAGTGTCGTCTAGCTTTTATATAACATTAAATAATGACATAATAATTTACTTTTAATTTTCGAAACGAGTTAACAAAGTTTTACCTTAACTGGTCAATGGGAATCGGTCCAAAATCAGGTCAGAAAGAGATTAAACTTGTAATAATAAACTTAAAAAAAATATAATGATTTCTTATATTTACGCGAACACTACACATTTAAATAAAACTAGTTTTACGGATTTTATCGCGTATATTAACTTATTTTATATTCCCGACGTTTCGAGTACTTTACAGCACCCATGGTCACGGGGAGGACTGAGATATTTGACGTCCCAATGTCATAGTTAACCACGGTTACCTCCAGATTAAAAATTATTAATTTTTGTTCCGATCTATGCAGTATGAACTTACAGTATCTTGAAGTCTTGCAGTTGTATGCTTGGGTTGGGATTTAATTTTATTAATTATAGGATAGTTATATAATAGTTAGCCAAATCGATTCACCAACTTACAGATTGGCTCAACACTTAGTGAAAATACTCACTCCGCTCAGGGGACATACAAGAGCACACACAAAGGATTCCTACCATTTTGTCAGCGAGATTAAAGACCTACATCGGCAGACAATGAAACTATGGTCAGTTTTGATGTGCAGTCTCTGTTCACATGCTTACCTGTTGAAGACTGCATCTCGATTGTAACTAGATGGCTGGAGGAAAACAACATGCCCATAGAATATGCAGCATTACTAAGACACTGCCTTACATCTGGCTACCTATGGAAGGAGGAGTTCTACAAGGTAGATGGAGTGGCGATGGGCTCACCTGTATCTCGCATTGTCGCCGATATATTCATGAGAGACTTTGAGAAGAAAGCCCACCTACTTCTCCTGTAAATCCAAGATTCTACAAACGGTATGTAGACGACACTTTTACAATTCTAACTTTAGATAAAGTAAATGCATTTTTAGACCATCTTAACTCCATAAATTATAAAATTCATTTCACAATGGAGTTAAAGGCAAACAACTCTTTAGCTTTTCTAGATGTGTTAGTAATTCGGAATCCTGATAACCTTGAGCCACACTGTGTATAGAAAAAGACCCATACAGATAGATATTTAAACGGTGACTCTCATCACCATCCTTCACAGTTAGCTACCGTGGGTAAATCTTTGTTTCAGAGAGCACGAGGATCTGTGACAGTAAACACCTGGCCGCCGAGCTCCAACACGTCAAGCAAATTTTGCACGACAATAAGCTGGGTCCGCGCCTACGTCACAGTGAACGAGTGAAGCCGGCACAGTCGAGCGAGTGCCTGCTGTACTGCCATATGTCAGAGGTGTCACTGACAAGATTGGCTACATCCTGAAGCGTGCTTCTATTAAAACATATTTCAAGCCGCCGAAGAAGATTAGTCAGTTTTTACCATCAGTTAAGTGTAATGTCCTCTGCAAGATGCAGGAGTGTACAAGCTTGATTGTGAATGTGGTCTCTCTTATATAGGACAAACTAAAAGATCAATAAAAACCCGCGTTAAAGAACACATAGCTGATGTGAAGAATCGACGCTCCGGGAAGTTTGCAATCTGTGAACATGTACAGGATCGCCCACATCACTACATTAGATTTGATAGACCACAAATCCTCGCTAAAGAACACCGATTCCTTCCAAGGATGATTCGCGAGGCTATTGAAATCAAAAAACATCCTAATTTCAATAGAGAAGATGGCTGGGTGCTACCATCTGCTTGGGATCCTATAATTAATAAAATTAAATCCCAACCCAAGCATACAACTGCAAGACTTCAAGATACTGTAAGTTCATACTGCATAGATCGGAACAAAAATTAATAATATTAATCTGGAGGTAACCGTGGTTAACTATGACATTGGGACGTCAAATATCTCAGTCCCCCCCGTGACCATGGGTGCTGTAAAGTACTCGAAACGTCGGGAATATAAAATAAGTTAATATACGCGATAAAATCCGTAAAACTAGTTTTATTTAAAAAAAAATACATCCAACTTCCACACGATTTAACAACTAAACTCTGATTTTTCATTCCGTAGAATTCTGACATTTCATAAGTGTTGCTACTAAAAAAAGTTCTCCGCCGAAAAAGGGACAAATTTAACTCATTTGAAGGCAATAAAAAATAAAATGCTACGTATTTTTTATGTTTTACCTAGAAAAAGGTAAATCTAAATATTTATTTACTCAAGTGACCTAATACAAAAATAAGAAATATTTCAATATCACGAACAATATATCGAATTAACTTTAATTACTTTATTTTATTCTTTAGCTGGCATCACTGCCTACTAATTCCAGGTTTAGTAAACCTTTTAAAAAAAATAAAATGTTAACTGTCACGTCGCGTCTGTCACATTGATTGATTTTCATTCGACTTCTTTGAATGCTCGAATGCGCTCATGTGTTCACGGTGTTTGCTGCTATTTGTTTTTATTATGTTGTTATATTTTTTAAGTTTCTGTTATTCTGTTAAGTTTTTTCTTGTAGACTTTTCATGTTGTGATCGTTTGTTGATATTTATAAACGTTATGGAGCCACAACCTGGCCCTTCCCGGGAAGCAGCCCCATCTGACAGAGTACAAGACTCAGACTTTCTTTCTCCCAGAAAGAAGCGTCCTCGTGGTGCTTTTACGCCCAACGAAAAGACCATAATTATAAATATTTACAAATATAATATAGAAAATTGGCCGCAAACAACTGATTGGAGTGCAACGGAATGTGCTAAAAAGACTTCTGAGATGACTGGCGTGGGTCTGTCAAGTATCTATAAAATTACCAAAGAATATAAAGACACAAAAGAGTTTCAAAAGCCGAAAAATACTGGACCTCAACTATCTTTCATATAAAAATTTGACGATTTTAAGGTTCACGCGTTTTTCTACAGGAACGAGATTACAACTATTGAAAAGGTAAAGTTATTGCTAATTCTTTAACCCCTCGTTGCTGACATCCCCCATTATTTTAAAACTATACTTTAACCTGTGTTGCCTATCTACATTTTAACTGTAATGTAAATGCTTATTTCAGATTCACCAAGAGATAGCTGGTGATCCAGACATGCCTGTTATGTTGAAATCAACATTAAGAAAAGTATTGAAGCATTTAAATTTTAAATACGCAAGTCGCAAACGTCGAAGTGCGCTAACAGATCGCAAGGAGATAGTATTATGGCGTCAAAAACACTTGCACCGAATTAAACAATATAGAAGAGAAGGCAGGTTTATATATTACCAGGATGAAACGTGGGTAAACGAAGGCAAGTATTGAATAAAGTGGTAATTAACTTTTTATAACCTATTTTTCCTTCAAAGTATTAGTCGGCAATCAAATTCTGTACTTATGTAATACTTAAATTAACTTTGTTAATAAATTTCTGTTGCCGAAATGAATAAATAAATAAAGAAATTCATATTTATAGGTAATATTTTTCAATGTATATGCATATATAACTGTCCTCATGTATAAGTGTAATATTAAATATATATTTATTTTCAGGACATACCGTCAATAAAGTGTGGTGTGATACCAACATTCAATCTTCACGACAAGCTTTTCTCGATGGCTTGACAACAGGGCTTATGGCACCTACAGGCAAAGGGAGGCGACTTATAGTTAGCCATATAGGGAGCAAAGAAGGGTTTTTGGAAGATAGCTTATTGGTTTTTGAGGCAAAAAAAGGCTTGGCAGATTACCATTAGAGATGACTGGGAAGTATTTGAGGAGTGGTTCACAAAAATACTTCCAAAATTAAAATCAAACTCGGTAGTAGTGTTGGATAATGCTCCCTATCATTCGAGGAAGGTCGAAAAAGTACCAACAAGTGCATGGATAAAAGGCGATATTCAAGCGTGGTTGACTTCAAAAAATTTGAATTTTAAAGAAAAAATGCTGAAAGCTAATTTATTGGAAATTGTGGATCAGGAGAAATACAAATACCAACAGTGTATTGTAGACGAGATGGCCGCAGCACAAGGCATTACTGTGCTTAGACTGCCCCCATATCATTGTGAGCTCAACCGTATTGAATTGGTGTGGGCTCAAGCGAAGGGGCATGTCGCAACACACAACAGAAGTTTTAAAATGGCGGAAGTTAAAAAACTATTACTGGAAAGTATAAGTAATGTTACTCCTGATAAATGGCAAGAATGTATCAGTCATACAATCAAAGAAGAAGATAAGATGTGCACTCTCGACGATTTGATTGACACAGTCGCAGACTCTTTAATAATTCATCTCAGCTATGATGATGATGATGAATATAGTGATATAAGTATTAATGATGACTAAAGATTTTAATAAAAATATGTTATCCTTACTTGTGCGTTTTTTACTGTTTGTGATGAAAAGGGAAGTAATTATCACTCGCCGTAAAACCACTTTTAATGTAGAGCACCGCACTTAATAAAATGGATACATTAACTAACAAATAAAATATATGTATAGACTCAGATGTTCAGACTCGTATTGAAATTGAAAAATGTGCCCGGTCAAAAAGGTTTGTAATCTCTGACATGTCAAAAAATGATAGCTGTCAGAATTCTACGGAATGAAAAATCAGACTATAGATATTATTTTATTCTGTGCTGCTAGCTTAAGTCGGGGCTTTAATACACTAAATCTTAGCAGCGATTTCAGAAGCCATAAATTAATGTGAAAATTGTTTTATTCTTTTAGATTTTTTGAATACGGTTTTTCTTTCATTTCAATGTTTAATTATTTGATCGTTTTGAGTGGACTAAGCAATATCACAAGCTCAACGTAACAAACAACTAGGATATCGTTTATATATTTACATTAGAAACTTCATCTCCTATTTTCCACCCTTAGGGGATTTGGATGAATTTTTTTTCTTCAAATTTTAATGGCACAACCCATGAGGGCCTTTTTAATTAAAAAAAGAATCATAAACAAAAATACAGTCTAATTGAGGACCTCCTCCTTATATAAATTCGGTTAAAATAGCTTCTTCATAAAAATAATCCCTATTAAAATCTTAAATATCAAAAAAAGCTCTTACTGAATACTTTTGATTAAAATATAAATTATAAACCTTATATGTACGAGTAGTTTTGAATCCGAAAACAGAAATAATATACACACGTACACACGCACTCACGCGTACACACTGACAAGGGTTGAGATTTAAATAAGGATGAAAATATTAGGTTTTATTCATTTTCAAATATAAATATAACAAATATTAGACTATAGAAAACTTTTACCGATTTTTATTTTTTATTTATATATAAATGGGGTTCAGTGCGACTTAACAATCTAGGGTATTTAAAAATAGTTTCGAATTTCGAATACAAGTAGCGAACACGTGAGCCTCTCGACGAATGAACTAGAGCTTCATAATTTTGGGAAAGTACATATTTGTAAATAGTTCATATTAACGCAGTCAATTCCTGGACATTGCAGCTATAGGCAGACAAATTCACAGAAATAATTGTTCCGTGTGGGAGTCGAACAGTTAATCAAAATCACATTTATATCTACTTTAAAGCTTTAGACACAAAACCCCTCATCCCATCTCATGCAAACATAGACTAAAAAAAGAAGATTCGAGTATAATATAGTTGTCTACAGCGAAATATGCACAACATACGTTCACAAGAACATCACGATGTGTATATGTGTATAATATATCTTCAGTCCCTTGTTCTGGCTGACAGTTACAAAAAGTCGCGATACATCATGTCAAGCGGCATATCATATTCATGCAGGCGGAAAATAGTTACAAACATCACACCTGCCTTTTGAATTTGTTTGAAATATTTTTATTCTATTTCTGAACAACAACGTCAGTTCCAAAAACAAGTATTCTTATTTCAAATCTTTATTACAAGTTACACTTTTATTTTCTTCAGACAATTTTTGTTGACTAAAAACCAAAAAAAGTTCATTTTTATATTCTAGACCTAAGGCAAGCTCGCAAAATCAATGACGTTACTTGGGTATCTTTATTTCGCAGAACACGTGAATTGACTGCAGAATGTACTAGGAAATCAGAAACTGACAAAAGTAAGGTCGATTTATATTCCTATGTGAGCCGTGTCACATGAGCAAAAAAACCGTACCGTACAGAAGCAAAGCTTCATCAAATTATTTCCACATTAATTTATGTTTTATTGAGTATGTCAAAGCTTCGATTAGCGCCGTTGTGATTCATCACAGCTTCTTACCAAACGGGATGAGCATTACAGCAGATGTGTACTGTGAAGAACTGAACACAATGATGGAGAAGCCTGCTCGTCTCCAGCCAGCTTTAGTCAATCGCTCGTCCCCGCTGCTCCTGCACGACAACGCGCGAACTCTTACCACACAACAGACGGTCTCCAAGTTATAAGAGCTGGGATTGGAAGCTCTCCGTCATCTCCCATACTCACCAGACCTTGCGCCTACATACTTCTACTTTTTCTAGAATTTGGACAACTGTTTGGCGAGAAAAAAATTCAATACTTGAGAGACACAACAATGTACAAAATGACTTTGATAAATTTGTTGCCTCCCGTCCAGCTGATTTATTCAAGAAAAGCCTCAATAAACTGCCAATACATTAACAAAGATTTATCGATTGCATGGGTGATTACTTTAATTAAAAAAAATTAAAAAAAATTACGTTAACTTATTCCATAAAAAACGGCAATTATATAGGTAAAGAAAATATTAAATCAAAATATCGCCACATTAATAGATCATATCCAGGCAAAGCCGAGGTAGATCACTAGTTATCTATAAGGTCGGAGATATACTATATAAATTATTTCTTCTTTATCAGACCTTAAAAGTCCACTGCTGGACATGGACGTATAAATAAGGCGGACAGAATTTTGTTAAGAAAGGACTAATGCACTGCAATGGCGGCGGTGCAAGTATGTTTGCGTGTTATATAGGGTTGTCATGTGAAACAAAATTTCCCCTTTTTTTTTTATAAAACAATCTGTCAAAATATAACATAACTTTGACGAAATACTAATTTATTATTACGTAACTAATATAACTAACACATTTGTCGATTTAAAAAAAACTAAGAATTTAAGATTTAGATTTTGATTGAAATCGAATTATTCTGTTTCAATCAATTTCGATTTAAATTAATTTTATTACAAACATTATATTATACAAAAATTGTATTATATTATTGGCACGAAATATATTGTAAATATTTATTTACGAAATATATAACAAATAAACATATTATAGGTAATCAAAAAATTAATATAAGATCAATTTACAATATATTATTTAAGAATTAGTATGAAAACATTTAGAAACAGTATGGTAGCGATCAACTCATTCTCAAAGGTTATTATCAATCATGTACTCTTTAGTAGTATACCCTAATAATCCTTACTAAGCAATTTTTACTTGGTAAAAATTTTAAACTTTGATAGATAAGGCCTGCATATTTTCTGGGACTTTGTTGTGAAAGCGTATACATTGCCCCATGAAGGAATTACTGACTCTTTTGGATCGAGTAACTGGTAAAACTAACTTGTGCTTGTTCCTAGTATTTATAGAATGTAAATCACAATTTTAAATAAAATATTATAAGTAGGTTAAGAAAAATTTTAAACTTTGATAGATAAGGCCTGCATATATATTTAAATCACGATTGCAGCACTTTGTAGTGGACTATGATCGTAAAACACATTTAAGAACCTTCTTAACCGTATTATAATCGGTCCAATTTTCAGGAAATGGTAACATAGTAAAAAATAAAATCACGATTACAGCGCAACATAATGGACTATGGCCAAAAAATGCATATAACCGCATTATAATCGATCGGGTAATTTTTCAGGAAAATTGTAACATGTGTACATAAAACAACCTTAAGAGGTTGTTGGGCAAACATAAAAACCGTATTTGTGCCAAAGTGGGTATAGCAACTTCCCATTTCAATTTTCACTATAAATAATTAACAACACTGATCACGTGACTCATGTTTCGTGTTCCAAAAATAGTTTTAATTTAAGACATAAAATTCTCAAATAAGTGATTATAATTACTGGGTCACCTATGAAAGGTGATTTCTTGATGTTTTTTGATAAAACAAGTATGATTTTTACAAATTCTTACTTGATTTTTGTTTTTACTTAGGACAACTACTTCTCGCGGACGACGTTTGTTGCGTGATGGCGGGCGCTAAACTTATTATTAGTGTGAATGTGTGCGTGACCCCTTGTAAGTACAAGCGAGCTGACTTATTATGGGTGGACTTGGGCTCCCGTTGTGGAGAGGATTTGCCTTAATCGTCACGCGCAGTAGACGGATTGATGATAGCGATGCCAGACGTCTCGCGCCTTTGACTCAGTTATTGCCCGTCGCTGGTCTGTGTATCCGTTTGATGTAAACTATATGAAAATCCTGCCATCTTAAGGAAGCTCTTAAGGAAGAAGAACGATGCCCATAGTTGATTCTTACGACACCAAAGACGAAGTGGGCTGATTTATTCTTTTATGCTGCCGTTACATGGCACATGTTGTAACTATTTTAAATTCATTACCCACAAGTTCTATGATAAATAAACATAGAAAAACAAAGAGAATAGAAAATATATTATTGATGCAATTTTGTTAACAACGAACAGGTTTTGAAAATATTTTTTTTTATAATTTCTATTGTATATTCTTTTCTTAAATACATTGTCAATTTATTCAATAATAGAATTTATATATTACGTTAAACATTATTTTCGCTTTTATGCAGTGTGTAACGTGTAGGGGCGGTGTAAGAATATCCACTACCTCATATCATCCCGCGATTGTCGTCTGAGGCGACAGATGGAAACAAATCAGAAAATGGGCAGCAGCGTCTTCCTAATATCGCTAGCCAAGCGTGGCAACTGTTACAAATATCCCCCCTATGAGCAATCTATGGGAGAAGCTTATGTTCAGCCGTGGACGTTAATAGGCTGTAACGGTAACGGTAACGGTATGCAGTATTTACGCATCTTATCCAAGAAATAGTTTTTGTCTTATTAACTTGTGCCTATAGTAACTAACGCTCGAAGGCTTTATTTATTCCTATCCTATTTATTGTTCAAACTGCTGAATATAGTTTGTTGTTGATTGCCTCATAACTGGAATATTTGTGAGAAGGCGCTGCAAGCGGCTGGCAACCGTAGTTTTATTTTCTAGTTTCTATTAGGAAGACTGCTGTCCATCTCCGTGTTTGTTTCTTCACATTTTACACCCAATATTTTCCGGTTATATATTATTTCATGCTGATATTTGTGAGAGCGTGGTCGTTGAGCCGGCCACATGAGCCCGGTCATTCTGCAACCATAATATAGCTGCAACGTGTCTCTAATACGTGAAACGCTCGTAATAATTGATTTTTTTTAAACTAATGTGTTAAACGAACTAACAGTTCACCTGATAGTAAGTTCTACTGCATTCAATGGATCCCCAATTTCAAACAAAGAAGGCTCCTGATGAGTTGTTACCACTGGGGACTAAGATTGAATGCCGCACAGCCTTTAATTATACTAGCTCTCTGTACCCTTCAGACCGGAACACAGTGTAATCAATGCCATTTGGCGGCAGAAATAGACGATACTCTTTGTCGCCGTTCTGGGTTATTTACGTGTAGCGTAAAAGATATGGACTATAACGCCATCTATCTGAGGTCGTGAGATCTTTCTAGTATCTCCTTTAGTTATGGAATCCGTTACGCTGCTAACGGCCACCACACGGCAATAATTATATTTTATTATAATATGATTTATTTAATAAAAAAGTCAGTCAGTTTGAACGAGATTAGAATGGCTCTCCAGCACCTTAAAAACGGCAAGGCCCCGGGCAAGGATGGAATTACAGCGGATCTTCTGAAAGCGGGTGGAAAACCAGTACTTGAAGTCCTTCAGAAGCTCTTTAATTCCGTCCTTCATGGTGGCACTACTCCGGAGGCGTAAAGCAGAAGTGCCGTGGTCTTGTTCTTCAAGAAAGGCGGCAATGGTCTATTGAAGATCTACTATTTTGACTTTGTTCTATGTTTCGAGTGGCAGTCGGTAGGCAAAATGTTGGGCGGCCCCCTATTAGATAGAATGACGATCTGGTAAGACATGCAGGAGTCGGTGGATGCAGGTGGCTCAGAACCGTGCTTTACGGCATTCCTTGAGAGAGGCCTATGTTTAGCAGTGGACTTGTGAAGGGTTTTTTATTTTTAAGATATGAAAATGGGGAGCAGTACCACATGAGTAAAGAAACCGTACCGTACAGAGACAAAGCTTCACACAACTGCGCTATGATAGTTACACTACTATAAACTAGACGCGCGTGTGCGCGTAAGCACTAGCGACTCGTCATCTACAGAGAGAAACTGCTCTAAACCGGCTCGGCCAGTGCTCAAATTCAGGGTTATGTAAAGAATAATAAGTGTCAAATTTTATTTTTCAAAGAATTATTATTCGTATTAAATGAAATATAAAAAGTGTAAATATGGTATGAATAATAATAGAACAAATAAAAAAATATCATTTTTTAATTTTTTTTATAGGAGAGGGGGCAAACGAGCATGCGGCTCACCTGATGGTAAGTGACTACCGCCGCACATGAACAACTGCAACACCAGGGGAATTGCAGATGCGTTGCTGGCCTTTTAAGAAGGAGTAGGCTCTTTTAAGAAGGAGTAGGCTCTTTTAAGAAGGAGTAGGCTCTTTTAAGTCACTGACACTATGCACGGAACCAAGGAAAGCAGGGAATGCAACACTGAAAAGATTTCTCACACCAATACCACCAAATTTTATAGGTAAAGTAGCTTGACTCCCTGGCTGTTGTATTTAAAGTTAAATTTAGAATATCAACATCTTTTAAAATATCCGAACATTTCCAGACTGGACTCAGCGGAGTAAGTATGTAAATCTAGGTATAAGGAGACAATATTTTAAAATAGTAAGAGCAATGTGGTGTTTTAAGATACACAATTTATCAACGTGGCTTAAAAACTTTGTTTTGTTTTTAAAACATACTAAACAACGGGGCACCTAGCAGATATAATGATTCCGTACTGACAGTTTTTATTTTTGGCAAAATATGATTGAAATTTTGAATTAAAGAGTTTTTGTTAGAAGTATGTAGATAAATTATTGGAAAAAAATATTTCACATTTATTGCTATTTGGTTCAAGACCAATATCTTTAAATTTTTGAAAAATATGAGTAAGATCACTGAGGACGTCATCTGCTCTACCTCCCAGTGTACACAGGGTTTTCTAAAAATACTATTCATCTTCTTTTCTTGCGTCGAGGCAAATTAGAAGTTTTATTTGCAGTGAGCTACCATAAAATATGTATTGTTCATTATTTTTATGTAGGTAATTTTTTAGATAGGAGCCTAGTTTTAATGAACACTGGTGATAATCAAAGACCATTTATTGACTGAGCTTAATAGAAGCCAGTTATTTCAATATTACAGATAGACAATTTAATTTAATTTATTAGTAAAGAAAAATAAAAAGATAATAATTAAATCAGATAAACACGCTGTCGATGTCTCTCTCACACGTATGATTGAGTGACCAAGGTACTAGGACATCAAAAAGCGAAAGAAATTATCTAACTTGTTTCTATTGTCCATTGTAAAATTACTTAAATTACATAAATTAATTCATTGTATTGGTATTTTACGCTATTTAAAAGACTTGCCGCGAGATAAATGCTTAATAATATAAAAATTGTAGTACCTACATAATAACTCATAATTTCGTGTTTAGCTTTTATATTACACTAGGTACCTGGACGACGGTACACTGGGAGGTAGAGCAGATGACGTCCTCAGTGATCTTACTCATATTTTTCAAAAATTTAAAGATATTGGTCTTGAACCAAATTGCAATAAATGTGAAATATTTTTTTCCAATAATTTATCTACATACTTCTAACAAAAACTCTTTAATTCAAAATTTCAATCATATTTTGCCAGAAATAAAAACTGTCAGTACGGAATCGTTATATCTGCTAGGTGCCCCGTTGTTTAGTATGTTTTAAAAACAAAACAAAGTTTTTAAGCCACGTTGATAAATTGTGTATCTTAAAACACCACATTGCTCTTACTATTTTAAAATATTGTCTCCTTATACCTAGATGTACATACTTACTCCGCTGAGTCCAGTCTGGAAATGTTCGGATATTTTAAAAGATGTTGATATTCTAAATTTAACTTTAAATACAACAGCCAGGGAGTCAAGCTACTTTACCTATAAAATTTGGTGGTATTGGTGTGAGAAATCTTTTCAGTGTTGCATTCCCTGCTTTCCTTGGTTCCGTGCATAGTGTCAGTGACTTATGTAACATAATTTTAAATAATAAAGTAGACCTGTGTTTTGCTACGGAGGCAGGTCAGACATAGCAAATGCTTTGTCCCGGCGAGAATGTTCCATTGAAAGTTAACCAACAAAAACAATGGGATATTCCGTTGGTACAGAGTGTGCAGAAAGATTTGTTTCATAATTTCCATAGCGACTAAGATCAGGCACGCCTTCTAGCTGTTTCGACTAAGGAATCTAGTCACTGGTTACACGCTTTACCATCAAGTAATCTCGGCACATAACTTGATGGGGAACGTTTGCGCATCGGCGTAGGAATCCGACTAGGAGCGGCTTTTTTCAACTCCATCCACTGTTGGGCCCCTGTGGTAGCAGCGTCGACGAGTTTGGGCTCCACGGACTTTCATGTAAGAAAAGTGCTGGTAGGTTTTCACGGCACAGTTCTTTGAACGATGTCATCCGAAGGGCTCTTGTCTCTATAAATGTTCCCTCGGTTTTAGAGCCTTGTGGAAAATTTAGAGACGATGGCAGGAGACCCGACTGTATGACATTGGTCCCTTGGGAGAGATAAAACCCTAGTGTGGGATGCTACTTGTGCATCCCACGCTGAAATTGATGACAATCCTCGTTTAGAGCCGGGGTGGCATCAGAGGCAGCTGAAATGAGCAAGTGGCGCAAATATGAGTCTCTGAGAGATGACTACATATTTGTGCACTTTGCTGTAGAGACTATCGATCCGTGAGGTCCACGTGCGTTGAAGTTCTTAAAAGAACTCTATTCGCGACTGGTCGTTGCTGCTGGTGATAAGAGGGCTGGTTCTTTTCTCACTCAAATGCTACGTATAGCCATTCAGCGAGGCAACGCAGCCAGCGTTCTTGGCACGATACCACGTGGAGTAGGACTGTATGATAATTAAGTTATTAGTTTTAGTTTTTTTATAATAGTTTTTAATATTGGTTCTACTAGGTCCAATTGTGAATCTAAACCATCCCTGGATCATCCCAGTCACACACACATACAAAAATTCAATTATAATCGGTCGAGCCATTTTCGACTTTTTGCGAGACTAACGGATAGCAATTGAATTTTATATTATATATAGAGATATAGATAGATTTAATAATGACATAATAATTTACTTTCAATTTTAGAAACGAGTTAACAAAGTTTCATCTTAACTGGTCAAAAGAAATGTGTCCAAAATCAGGTCAGAAAAAAGATTTTATTTGAAGTTGAATAATAAACTAAAAAAAAATACATCTAACTTCCACACGACGAAGCTTTGACTCACTAAATCTTAGCACCGATTTCAGAAACTATAAATTAATGTAATTTTTTTTCTTTTAGATTTTTGAATACGGTTTTTACTTTCTTTTAATAGTTTGATAATTTGATCGTTTTAAGTGGACTAATTCCCGTGTAGTGGTGGGTAAAATACACTACCCATATCTTCCGTGGGTGTCGTAAGAGGCGACAAAGGAAACTGATACAGAAGATGGGCACAGCATCTTTCTGATAAAAGCCATAAAACAATAAAAACTGCGGTTGCCAACCCGCTCGCCAAGCGTGCAACTATGGCAATATACCCCCATAAGCGACGACACAAATAAAGGCCCCAGTCCCCGGCGGCTACGGTGGCGACCATGGTAACGGCAGGGCAGGGGTGCTAGAATCTCCGGTGAAGGTTGGTTGCCACCTACGACGACTCGACCTGGCAACATATAATGCACGCACCCTGAGGACTGACGAGAAGATCCTGGAGCTGGAAGAAGAGATAGATAAGTTACGCTGGAATATAATAGGACTATCCGAGGTCCGAAGAGAGGGAGGACACGGTAATCCTCGAATCCGGCAACTTATTCTATCACCGGGAGGCGACCATCTGTCCCAAGGTGTCGGATTTATCGTCCACAAGTCTCGTTAACAACGTTGTAAGTTCGGGAGTGTGTCGACGAGGTTTGCGTACTTATACTCAGAATCACCAAACGGTATTCGCTGAAGGTCATACAGGTTTACGCACCAACCTCAGCACACCCCGATGAAGGTGGAGGAAATGTGAAGGATATCTCTAGAGCCATGCATTCCTCAAAACCCACTATACGGTGTTAATTGGAACTTCAACGCAAAACTAGGCACAAGAGAGGCGGTGAGCTGAAAGTAGGGAAATTCGGAATAGGGCAGCGGAACCCAAGGGCCAGCAGCTGGCCGACTTTATGGAGAAAGAGGACTCTTTATGATGAACTCTTTCTTCCAAAAGCCCCCAGAAAGTGGACCTGGTCGAACCCCAACGGTTCGACAAAAATGAGATTGACTTCATTATGACGACCAGACGACAACTGTTCAGTGATGTCTCAGTGATCGCGAGTGAAAACTGGCGATCACCGAATGGTGAGAGGCAAACTGAACCTAAACGTTAAGTTGGAGGTCTCGTCTAATGAAGTCAACGCTCCATCCCCCTTATGCTCTAGTCCAAAGTCCCGAAAACTTTCAGCTCGAGTTACAAAATCGTTTTCAGTGCCTAGAAGTTTGCAATGAAGTGGACGGTATGAATGACAAGCTTGTGGAAACTGTCCATGCGGTCGGAGCTAAGTTCTGTAAGACCCGTCGCAGAAGAACACAAAAACTCTCCGATCACACTCTTAATCTCATGGTTGTTAGACGGGAGATGAAGCTGCAGTCTTCAGCAGATTTGACAGACTTGCCATTGATTTGACAGATTTGACATTGCATTTGGAGATCTGTCTGTTCAGTTGCCATACAGGCAACTGAACAGACAGATCTCTCATCGCTCTGTGGACTTGCAACTTCAATACAGCTCGTATTGAAGAAGCGATCGAGCAAACCAGGGCTACAAGGTCTTTGCCAGAGATCTGTCTGCCAGAAAGAGCCAACTGTCGAAGCTGAAGACCGATTGTGGCAGAATCGTTTCCGGGACACCTGAGTTTTGAGTGAGATTGAGAGGTTCTATGGGTGGCTGTACACGTCATCGTTGGAGCCACACGCAAGTGTGAGTAACGATCCAAGAGCAAGTCTTATCCGACACTATTCCGATGATATCCCGGACGTCAGTCTGGCGAGATTAGAATGGCTCTCCAGCACCTTAAAACGGCAAGGCCCCAGGCGAGGATGGATTACAGCGGAACTTCCAGCGGGTGTAAACCGGTACCAGAAGTCCTTCAGAAGCTCTTTAATTCCGTCCTCCATGGTGGCATTACCCGGAGGCGTGGAGGAGATGTGCGGTGTTCTTGTTCTTCAAGAAGGCGGCAACGCTTTCTTGAACTACGAACGATTTCCTTCTGAGCCGCGTCTACATGCTGTTTTCGAGAGTCATTACGAATCGTCTCATGCAGACTCAACGACTTAGCCTCCCGAACAAGCCGGTTTCCGAAAGGCTTTAGCACCATAGACCACATACATACCCTTCGGCAAATTGTACAGAAGACCAACGAGTACAATCTGCCACTTTGCCTTGCGTATGTGACTATGAAAGCCTTGATTCCGTCGAAATTTGGGCGGTGCTCCAGTCCCTTCAGCGGTGCCAAGTGGACTGTCGGTATATCGAGGTGCTGAAGTGTGTACAGTAGGGCTGATGGCTATCCGAGTACAGAACCAGAGTACGAAACCTATCCAAATGCAGAGAGGTGTAAGACAGGGTGACGTAATACCTCCGAAACTCTTCACCGCTGCATTGGAAGACGTTTTCAAGCTACTGGACTGGAAAGGATACGGTATTAACATCAATGGCGAGTACATCACTCACCTTCGATTTGCCGACGATATAGTCCTTATGGCAAATCGCTGGAGGACCTAAGCACTATGTCAATGACCTCAATAGTGTCTCCCAACGGATAGGTCTCAAGATGAACATGGACAAAACAAAATCATGTTTAATGTTCATGTCACCTATGCCGGTAGTTGTTGGGAGCACTATGCTCGAGATTGTTGACGAATATGTTTACCTGGGACAAATAGTCTGACTAGGTAAGTCAACTTCGACCGAGAGGTCAATCGACGGATTCAACTCGGCTGGGCAGCGTTCAGGAGATTACGACCCATCTTCATCAGGCATACTTCAAAACCTCAAAACTAAATTGTACCACCAGTGCGTGTTGCCGTGATGACATATGGAACTGAGACGTGGTCCCCTGCTGGCCGTATGAGGCTCAAGGTCGCTCAGCGAGCTATGGAGGAGCTATGCTCGGGGTTTCTGCGTGATAAACTTAGAAATGAGGATATCCAATGAACCAGAGTAACCGACATAGCCCAAAGTTAGTAAGCTAAGTGGCAATGGGCCGGCCATATAGCTCGAAAGACAACCGATGGGGAAGAAAGATTCTCGAGTGGCAGCCTCGTACCGGCAGGCGAAGTGTGAGGCGTCCCCCTAGATGGAGTGACGACCTGGTAAGACATGCAGGAAGTCAATGGATGCAGGTGGCTCGGGACCGTGCTTTGTGGCATTCCGTGGGGGAGGCCTATGTTCAGCAGTGGACTTGTGAAGGGCTGTAATGATGATGATAATGATGAAGTGGACTATGCAATATCACAAGCTAAACGTAACAACTAGGGTATCGCTTACTCGTAATTTACATTCAAAACTTCATCTCCTATTTCCACCATTAGGGAATTTGAATGAATTTTTTGTATTCTAATTTTAAAGGAACAACCATTGAGGTATAGCCTATTTAATTAAGAAAAGAAATATATACAAAAAATACAGTCGAATTGAGAACCTCCTTCTTTTTTGACGTTGGTTAAAAACAGCTTTTTCTTTAAAATCGTAAATATCTGAAATCTGAAACACTATAGTACGAGTAGTTTTGAAATTTTGAAAACAGAAATAATTTTCACACGTCCACAGGCTCGCACGCGTACACATTGCCAAGGGTTGAGATAAGGATGAACATATAATAATCTAATATTGTTTTATTCATTTTCAAATAAATATAACAAATATTAGACTATAGAAAACATAGATCTAACATAAACTGACGCTATACTATATCTATGATAGAAAACTTTATTTTAGATACTTATAGAAGATACTTGTAAAAATGGGGGCAGTGTAATTTATTTACCGTCTAGAGTTTTTAAAAAATAGTTTCGAAAAGTAGGTAGGTACAGTAGCGAACACATGTGCCTCTCGACGAGTGAACTAGAGCTCCATAATTTTGGGGAAGTACATAATTGTAAATAGTTCATATTATCACAGTCAATACCTCGACATTGGCATATCGCAGTAGAGGGGAGTATTTGCACAAAATCTCTCACTTCATTTTATGGAAACATAGACTAATTAAATAAGAAGATACGAGTATAATATAGTTGTCTATAGCGAAAAATGCACAACATACGTTAACAAGAACTACACGTGTATACCAAAAGTTTAATTTAAGCATAATATATCAGAAGTCCCCTCTGGCTGACAGTTACAAAAAGTGACGATACATCATATCAAGCGGCATATCATATTCATGCAGGCGGAAAATAGTTATAAATATCACACCTGCCTTTTGAATTTGTTTGAAATATTTTTATTCCATTTCTAAACAACAACGTAAGTTCCAATAATTTAAAATTAAAAATTTTGGACAACCGACTTCAATATATATTATTATTAAAGATAATTCAAAAACTATTGTCAGATCTTAATCAAATTTATATGGGACCAATTTCAAGGTATACCCTATTCAATAAAAAATCGGACTACTCTCTAAAAAGTTATGCGTGGTCATACAGACAGACCCGAGTCTTTTAAAAGAAGAATGAATTTTAAATATTTCGCAGAACACGTGAATTGCCTCATGAATATAAGGGCGATTTACATTCCTATATGAGCTGAGTCTAGCAGTATCTATTATGTTGTGCAAAATGTTAATAATGTTGTTTTTTCATTCAATCCACAGCCTATAACAAGTCCACCCCCAAACATAGTCCTCATCTATATCATCGTCATCATCATTACACCCTTCACAAGTCATCTGCTGAACATAGACCTTCCCCAAGGAATGCCACTAAGCATCTTTTATTTCCATTTTTCAATTTTGAATTGTATGTATGAATGTAGTGGAATTTTATATTTTAGTTTTGAAATTTTGCAGCCCTATTAAGAACCGATGACAATACAATACTTTTAGTATTCTCACGAGGAACTTCAAAGCTCATGATCAAAGTGTGTAGATGGAGGCTTTTTTAAAAAGATTATTCATCTTCTGTTTTTGCGTCGAGGCAAATTAGAAGTTTTATTTACAGTGAGCTAACATCAAAATATGTATTGTTAATTACTTTTATGTAGGTAATTTTTTGGATAGTAACCTAGTTTTATTGGACACTGGCGATAATCAAAGACCATTTATTTTATCAATTTTCCGTTTTTTTAATAAAAAAAACTTCAAGTTTTTCGCATTGATACTTCAATGGTTTTTCGGATAAAATATAGCTTAGATCACTCCTGGCATTGCTGTTTAATAGTTCGTAAAGATTCATCACAATCACTTTAGCCATTTCGAAGATTAGCCTGGACAGACAGACAGACACCCAGAAAGACAAAATGTTTATTTATGTGTAATGTAAACAACCCTGAGTTTAATAGAAGCCAGTTATTTCAATATTACAGATAAACATTTCAGTTTTATTTATATATAAGAAAAATAAAAAAGTTATTAAATCATATAATTAAACATGCTGTCGATGTCTCTTTCACACTATCTCACACGTATGTATACCACGCCAGTCCAATACAGTACAGAACACAGACAATTATTACGCAATGTAGTTTTCACTGATTTTTGATGTCCTAGTATATTACAAAGAAAAGCACGTGATACAAAGGTTTTTAGTTCCGCTCTCAATGAGCCCATGTTCCCCTAATATTTTTTCCCCGTTCTTGGTTCTTTTAAATTTCGGCAATTTAATTTTGAGAGAACGCTTAGCATGGCTAGCATGTGTCGCTGCCGCCCAGGGCCGCTAATGCCAAAAATTTCGCCCCACTCACCTTCATTTTCAAAGTATCTTAAAAATATAAAATCGGTAAAAGTCTAAAAAGAATAAAACAATAACAATATTATAACTTACACAGGTACTATTCAGAAGTGTTCGGGATATTAGACTAAATCCTGGATCGGGCCAAAATCAGTTATTCGGTTTTTCTGTCAAGAAATTCTCAGTAGCAACCCGGAGTCAGGAAGTTGGAAGGTTTCATTGCCGTGCCTCAGAAAACACGTAAAGTCCTTGTTTCTGCCTCTGAACTCTCTTCGTTCGTGTCTGATTACCGTTCCATGGGGACTATGAAAGTGAAAGAATAGAGAGTGCACCTCTTGTCCTGCGCTGATGGCTAGTTTTCGTTCAGACTAAACACCTTGATCGAAAATTCGCTATGGAGAACATTCTTTTAATCAAAATTATTAAAAGTATAACAGAAAATTAGAGTAAAAAATTCACTACCCATATCGTCCCGTGGGAGTCATAGAGATCCCTATGACACTCAGAGTGGAAAAATAATATAATTTGATAATCGATTATTTCAATTGTGTCGATATCAATTAATCGATGAATCACAATAATTATATCTTAATCGATTCATCATCATCATCATCATCATCATTACAGCCCTTCACAAGTCCACTGCTGAACATGGGCCTCCCCCAAGGAATGCCACAAAGCATGGTCCTGAGCCACCTGCATCCATCGACTTCCTGCATGTCTTACCAGGTCGTCACTCCATCTAGCGAATCCATCTAAGAGAGTTATTCTAATCTCGCTCAGACTGACGTCCGGGATATCATCGGAATAGTGTAGGATAAGACTGGCTCTTGGATCGTTACTCACCTCGTGTGGCTCCAACGTTGACGTGTACAGCTGCCCAGACCTCTCAATCTCAAAAATCTCAGGTGTCCCAGAAACGATGCTGCCTCGGTCTTCAGCTGACAGTTGGCTCTTTCTGCAGACAGATCTCTGGCAAGCTTTGGAGCCTTGGTTCCGCTCGATCTTCTTCAATACAAGCTGTATTGAAGTTGCTAAATCCGCATGCATTTGAGATCTGTCTGTTCAGTTGCCTGTATGCTGTCGAATCTGTTGAGACTGCAGTTTTATTTCCGTCTAACAGCCATGAGATTACAGGTGATCGGATTTTGTGTTCTTCTGCGGCGGGTCTTGCAGAACTAGCTCCGACCATGGAAGTTCCACGACTTATCATTCATATCGTCCACCATTGCAGTCTTCTGGCACTGAAAACGGTTTTGTAACTCGAGCTGAAGGTTTCGGGACTTTGGACTAGAATGGGGCGGAGCGTTGACTTCGATGAGACCTCTCAACAACATTTGTTCAGTAAATTCGGTGATCGCTACCAGTTTCACCCTCGCGATCACTGAGACATCACTGAACAGTTGTCGTCTGGTCGTCATAATGAAGTCAATTTCATTTTTGTCGAACCGACCTAATCGATTAAATATAATTATAGTGAGGGTTTCGTTAAAATAGATAAGATAGATGCTGCGGTAAAATACTGTATTCTCGATAAATTTAAACAATAAAACTATCCAACAAATGAATGAATAAAATTCAAAAGAAAATGTTTATTAAATTTATTTATTAAATTTTATTCAACGTTTCCATTGACTATCATCTATTGATTAAAAAAAAAACATAGAAAGATGACAACTAGTCAGCCTATTTCTCATGTTTGTAGCGATCAGGCCAGCCTCTGAAAATATTATTTCTGAAGGCACCGATGTTAAAATAGTTGACGTGTTTAATCGCCGCTTTATAATCAATGAAGTGTCACTCCCCTTGCAACAAAGAAAATTTCCAAACTAAAATCGCCCCCAAACAACAAAACAAACAAACAAAATCACTGATTGTTGTCGTCAAATGCCGAATGAAACGTCAATCTTTTTTTTCTACTTGAAGTGAGTCTGAAATTCTAGTCGATCGGGCGTATAGTTTTGGAGATCTCGTGATGAGTAAGTCAGTGGTATTTCGCTTATATGTATAATATATATATATAATATAATATAAACACTCACGCCTGTCACCCAGAGGGTAGGCAGAGACTATGGACTTCCATTTGGCACGATCCTGACACACCTCTCTCGCCTCCTCCACATCCATATACCTACGCATACAATCGCTTATATGTATACTCGTATATATATCATCTCTATATCGCTTAAAGCGATATGACTACAAACTGTGGTCATATCGCTTTAAGCGATTCTACCTGACATAAACCGAACATAAAAGAACATTGCAGTTTTATATATAGACTAGCTGTTCCCCGCGACTTTGCCTTCGTGATATTTATTACGATTGGATTTCATGAGTTTTAATTTTTTGCGTGGAACCCTAATTCTTTTTCTAAAATAAAAGTAGCCTTTGTTACTCCTTATAACATCAGCTATCTGCCAATAAAATTCCCGTCAGGATCGGTCCAGACGCTTCGGAGATTAGCCGGAACAAACAGACAGACAGACAAAATTTTAAAATTGTCTTTTTGTTAAAGTACTGTATATACTATATACATTTAGTAAAAGCTGTTATTTTGACATTACAAACAGACACTTCAATTTTATTCCTTCTTCTTTTTACTAAATGTATATGAAAATACTATATATACTTTCATATACATTAAGTAAAAAGCTGTTATTTTGACATTACAAACAGACACTTCAATTTTATTCCTTCTTCTTTTTACTAAATGTATATGAAAATACTATATATACTTTCATATACATTAAGTAAAAAGCTTTTGACATTACAATCAGACACTTTAATTTCCCTTCCCGCTGGACCTGACAGCAGTGGACATGCTCCCGTATTGTTTTATTTTATTTTCTCAGGAAAATATTTTGATAAATTAAATTCCAATCAAGTTGTTAGTTTTCGGCTAAGTACTAGGATTGCATAATTTTCGAGTGATACGCAGTAATACGGAAGCGGGCGAGCAGAGTATGAAAGACACCAACAGTGGAGACAAGCATAACGATCCAGCTTCGCTTCACCGACGTCACTCAACTACGTATGTATACGTCACGAGTCGCTTGCCCCTGGCGGGCGCGATTGAATCTGATGCAAATCAAAGCTCTGCTCCACCTACTGATACAGATAATGAAAGCTCCAAAGTGAACAATCGGAATAGAAATCGACCCCGTAAACGTCAGCATGATGACGAACTAGCTTCTTTCATAGTGGAAATGAGGAAATCCATTGGAATTTTAACTAAGCAGCAAGATACAATACAGAAAAGTGAAAGATAAAGAAGCAAAACACTGACATCAAAGAATCCATGGACTTCATATCAAATCAATATGAAGATATGGAAAACAAATTGGCTAAAATGGAATTAGATAGGAAATCTCATTTAGCCTATATTCAGAGTCTAGAACAAAAGGTAGAAAATTTGGAGAGGTCACAAAAAGCCAGTATCGAGATAAAACATTCCTATACAAAAAGGAATCAAAGCAAGATCTGGTGCAACTATTTAAAAATTGGAGAATCTGTCAATGTATGTGTGGAAGAATCACAGATCCGACGTCTTTCTTTAAAACCAAAAATAAAATAATCAGCCAATTATTGTGGACCTCACAACAGTTACGCTTAAAGAAAATATGTTAACTTCAGCTAAGGCCTACAACAAGTCAAAGAAGGACAACAAACTAAATACTGGCGACCTTAAAAGGTCGCCAGTATTTAGTTTATTATCCTTTGTTAGATGGAGAACCCAAACCAGTTTTTATATCAGAGAGTCTCACCCTGTATGCTAGGAAACTTTACTACATGGCACGAGAATTTAGTAAAAACCACAACTATGCTTACTGCTGGACTGCGCATGGGAAGGTATTCCTACGTAAGAAGGAGGGTGCTCCATGCCGTCGCATTGACACGGAGACTGATTTACAGAAACTGCCCCAAACTCAAGACAAATGACTACCTGCCTACCAAAATTTATTGCTCCAGTTTTTCTTTGGTAATTCTTTATCATATTTGAAAATACTTTATTAAATTATTTTTAATTTTTTGTATATTTACTTAGTTTTTTTACACAATTTTATTTTCTTATTGTATGTACAATTATTTTTCGGTGCCACAATTTGTAACGCTCTTTATGAACAAGGTTACCACACACACCTTATACAAATCAGATACGGCATTCGTACAATCTTTAGTTGTCGCAGAAACATTCATACTTAAATGGAACTATTGCATCGATTCTACATAACTGATTGCTAGTATTTTTAAAAGGCGATCAATAACGAATATCTCTGATGACATTGATTTTCTTGAAATATCTCAATATATGGTGTGTGTCCCGAATCTTATTAATTACATAGATTCATTACAAGGATCTATTTCAGTTATGCACATGAATATGAGTCTATCATGTAACTTTGACGCATTTACTGTTTTATTGAGAATCTCTTTCCAATGCAATCTCCTCGTTTTAACTGAATGCTGGTTGAGTAAACTGTTAAACGTTCCAGAAATACCTGGATATACATCTTATTCTTCAGGCTATCGCAATCACAACGATGGAGTTGTAATTTTTGTCAAGTCCGAAATTAAGCATAGAACTTCATTAGAGACCGAATTAAAGGACTCTAATAGTCTTATTTTAAGATTTGGCGATGAAATTGCGATTATAGCTGTGTACAGATCACCGGCATACAACAATAGTGATAACTTTTGCGATAGTCTTGAAAATTGTTTGACTTCATTGACGTCTGTTAAATCAATTATCTTAATTGGAGATATTAAAATAAATGTAGCTTCCGATAGCTCTGATTCAAATTGTAATAACTACATTGACCTAATGGCATCTCATGGTCTACTTCCAACACATGTTATTCCAACGCGTATAAGTAGCTGTCTTGATCACGTTATGCTAAGATCAAATCGATGCTCTTAAACGTTTATTTTCGATTCACTCATAACTGATCATGCACCGATTATATTTGTGTAAGAGGCTAAAATTAAAAGGAATCTAGCTAAAGTCACCATTAAGAAAATCGATTACCCAAGTTTAGTCCAGGAATTATCTGTTACAGACTTTAAGCCCGTATATAACGCTGCAAACGCAAATTTAGCAGCAAAATCTCTGATTGATATAATATATAAAGCAATTTCTTGCCACTCCACATTAATCCACGTCCCGCATCGAAAACGAGCTATTAAGCCATGGATAATACCTGGTCTTGTACGATGCATCAGGAAACGTGACAAATTACACAAAAAGGCTAAACTGAATCTTAACCATGCCATATTACAACTAACCTACTCTAGGTATCGTAATTTTTGCAATAATCTTTTAAAAAAACTAAAAACCGAATTTAAACAAACCGAGTTCAAAAAGAATAAAGATAATCCCAAAGAAATGTGGAATAAATACTATTAATAAAGTCGCTAGTCTAAAAAAGCAACTCCGTCCCCCACTGAATTGTTAAACCTCGCCAAAGACCCTTGCTAATGAAATACAAATTAGAAGAGGTACTTGTTTGACTAGTTCCGTAATCACTCATATTGAGTTATAGAAAGATTCGATGGCTTTCTTGATTCTTGAAGTTGAGAACACCATTATGAACCTTAAAAAATTGCGCTACAAGTGTTGACAGCATTCCTACTCAAGTTTTTAGAACGCAAAGTAGCCTTATTCCACCTCTAACCCATGATCAATCAATGTTTTGCTTCAGGAGTTTTTCCACATCCTCAAGAGCTCTTGTACATCCCATCTATAAAACGGAAATAGAGATATGATAGGGAACTACAGACCCATCTCGGTGCTGACAATAGTATCTAAAATTTTGGAAAAGCTTTTAAATTCTAGACTTATTAAATTTTTAGAAAAGACAAATGCAAGTGCACAAAATCAGTATGAATTTTTAAAAGGCAAATCTACTGATGATGCTACTTTGAATCTAACTGAGACTATTGTTACGCACCTTGATATGGGTCACAAAGTTGTTGGAGTTTTCCTCGATTTGTCGAAGGCATTCGACACTGTATCTGTACAATTACTATTGAAAAAACTGGAATTAATTGATATACGCGGAGTCGTCTTGGATATCTTTTGTGGCTATCTCTCAAATCGTTCACAGTATGTCAAATTAGGTAATTACCAAAGTCTGGATGTCAATCTCTCTTATGGAGTACCACAGGGCAGTGTACTAGGTCCAACCCTCTTCCTAGTGTACATCAACAACTTGTGTAAACTTTCACCACCAAACTGCAAAATTATCACTTATGCAGATGACACGGCGTTGATTGTGCATGGTGAGGATTGGGCTTGGGCTCAACAATACACTGAAAATGCCTTCAGCGAGTAATGAGATGTTTGGACGAGAATTGCTTACGTTAAACTTAAAAGACCAAGTACATAACATTCACCCACAGGCCAATACTCAACCATCCATTGATTTTGTATAAGGGCACACTTGTGATAGATTAAATTGTTGCGGCTGTCCTCAGTTATCACCAACACATAGCAAAA
The DNA here is from genome assembly GCA_029286625.1 of Parnassius orleans. Lineage (NCBI taxonomy): Eukaryota > Metazoa > Arthropoda > Insecta > Lepidoptera > Papilionidae > Parnassius > Parnassius orleans. The sequence goes on from JAGSMP010000375.1 coordinate 588,126, forward strand.
TACCTCGGTCTGATTCTAGATAATCATCTTAATTGGTCATTACATATTCAATCATTAACAGCCGAATTAGAAAATTAATTCCTATCTTTTACCTACTTAGAAAATCTGCTGATCGCGACACGCTAATGTGTGTTTTATGCGCTTGTCCAATCTTTGATCAAATACTGCATTGTCTCATGGGGTGGAACTAGCATTAGTATACAGCTTCCCTGGGCGTGCTCAGCGTGCAATCTTAAAAGTAATTTATAGAAGACCAGGTAGGTATAGCGTCACTCTCTACCGTGATGCTCAATTCTTACGGTAAAAACTGTATCATCCACAATGCTTCGTAAGCATCTAGGACTACCATATATTCGAACAAAAATAAATAAGAACAAAGTTTGCACACTCCACACAGAACCGTTTTTGCAAACACATTATTTATTATAAGTTCCATCTCAACATAGCACAAGCAAATATTTGCTTTAACCATAAAACAGTGTAAATTCGCACTCGGGTTGGTTACTGAATTTAAATTTGACACACACACACACACACACGCACACACACACACACACCACACGCACACACACACACGCACACACACACACGCACACGCACACACGCACGCACACGCACGCACGCCGCACACGCACACACACACTCACGCGCATTGCGCACACACACACACACACGCACACGCACGCACGCACACACACACACACGCACACGCACACACACGCACGCACACACACGCACACGCACGCACACACGCACACGCACACGCAAGCGCACGCACACACGCACACACGCACGCACGCACGCACACGCACGCAGCGCACGCACGCACACACACATTCACGCGCGCACACACACACACACACACACACACACACACACACACACACACACACACACATCCACACATCCATCTCCTGCCAACAAATCCTACAAACATATTACTCCCTCATGCATTCACGCTCCCCTTATATTATACCACACATCAAACACACCTAGCGGTAATCTTGCTTAAATTCTATTTTGTTTTGCATCTACCTGCATGCTATAATTTTATTTTAGCTTGAAAATATTCTAAATATTATTTGTTAAGAAAGATCTTACCTATTAGGTTATTATTTAATTCCCAGAGCGGGCGCGCAGGCAGCCGTGGCACAGTTTATACTAGTACGGCTGCCGACGTTAACTCTCAATGTAATTGATTGTACTTTTTATTAAAATAGTGTAAATGATAAATTTTGTGGAGTGAATAAACAAATATTATTATTATTATTATCATTATTTATTTGTATAGGTAGATTAATATGATAACAATCCACAGAATAAATTATTTATTAATACCATAATACATCTACATGTTTATTTTTACAGTAATTATAATCATATAGCAATTATTTGTAATGATTATATTGTTGGCAATGAGGGTAAAAAAAGGAAATACAAAAAAACAAAATATAAAAAATTATCATAGTCAACTTTGCCTGACGTTGTTTCAATGATATGTTGCTATATACCTTATAGTGTTGGGATAACTAAAATTCATTGTTATGCGAATAATCGGTAAAAATATTCAAATAATCAAATCTTTATTTCTTTTAATTTATTATTTATTTAATTAAATTTTTATTTTAAAAATTCATTAAATTACATGAATCATGAATAATTTTTATACTTTCCTACTTTGTCTGCGTAAATTTGTGAGGCAAAAACAACTAGTATCCAAGGCCGCCTGAAAAAACTACGTAATTCCAATCTCCATTTATGCGATCTTACTGTGCGTACTTTTGTGATTTTGTGTTTGTTTTCTTATTTTGTGTCGGCTATAACTTTTTGGACTATTTCTTCTATATACGTTGACCTTGGTAAAACTCTGGCTACTAGGTTGTATCTGTGCAAATACTCAGAGGTTAGAAAGTGCCACACATTTATTAGTATTATTGTTATTAATATTCTACAGAGGTCGTATGAGAACTCTAGTAAAACGTACATTGGTGGACCGCGAAGCATCCAGATGGTATGGATGGTATCGGGAGTTATGCCGCGATGTGCATTCACCAGAAATTTAATGGAATTAATCATGCAATTCCTCAAAGCATTCCCCGTGGTAGATGCGAAAGAAAATGCAAAGGGATGCAACATCTCTTCGCAGCGCCAGTGAATCGAGCCGATCCGATAGGCCTTGGTCGTCAATGATTCGAGCCGCTCTGTGCTGGATGCGATCAAGTGGAAAGAACTGGCACTGGGGAGCCCCAGCTCAGAGATGGGAACAGTATTTCATGTGAAGATCCACCATAGCAGATATCCTCTTTGACGTAATAATTAATTTTTAATTATTTTATACCGAATTACGTTAACTGCAGCCGAAGGACCCAAAAAAAACCGAAACTAATTTAAAATACTTTATTATAATATAAAATTACAATATAATTATACTTCAAATAATAAAAAGTGAATCAGATCGATGCTAGATCTAGAATGAATTTTAATTATTACATTAAAAATAAAAATAAAATGTATGCAGGAGCTCCGATTGCATCCGTTGACGTCAATACTCACGTTCTGCTGAGTTGCGCCTTGCCGCTGCAATGTATCGCGCTGCTGTGTAGGCTCTTACCTATGAGGCTATGTTATAACTCCTCCACCTCAGATCAGCAACTATTTTAGAACTTTGAGAGAAAAAGTTGCTGGTAACCTCGACTTCGGGATAATGATTCTTAGGAGTTCTTCAGGCTTTTCGTAGCTATGTTGGGTGTTATTCTGGATCTGTTCTTGCTTCTTAGTCTTGTAGTGTAACGAACTGAGATTATGATAGAGAATACTACTACGCTTGATAACACGGCGTAAAGGGAATAGTAGTGTGATATAAAGTTAGAGATCCATCTCTCTCAGATGAAGTGGTGGTTGCATCATTAGTTGGTCCTGGGCTGCATGGAGTCCTTTCAGGTTGATTGTATTAAGGCTGATTCGTGGTACTGCTGGGGTGCCTTTCCGTTTACATCCATTGGTATTTTGATTAGTTTCAAGGGATGGCCTTCACTGATCGTTAATATTGGTTATGGTAAATTCTTGTGTTCGCAGGAAGCAATTAATTGGTATTGTGGCTAAGTAACTACCCTGTAATGTAGTAATGTCTTCACGCCCGCATACTGTATGGACCTTAGTTGGTTGAGGGAAGGAGATGGTGTAGTGCTTGTCGTCAAGACGCTCCATGGCTTCTTTTGATAGTGCAATGTCGGTTATCTTACAGGATTTCGCTATAGACTGATTGATAATGAAGTTCTGGATACAGTCGGATTGTGTTCGAATTTGGGTGTTCGTTTCCTTTTCATAGGTACCGATTACTCAACTGGACATTCTGTCTCCATGTACACGAATTTTTCTCTATTAGTTGCTATTAAAGGATAGGGTGGAATAATAGATTGGTGGTTTTTGTTAGGTACAATGGATAAGCGGAAGAGGTCGAAGGTGTCTTTGGAAATAACAGGGAATTTTAGAACAATTACTATTTGATTTTCTGTGAAATAATAACCTGACTTAATGATATCGTAGTATTCTCTAGTCTCTAAATTTAATACATGTTCCTTATCATAAATTTGCTTAATCTTACTAACATAGACTTAATTACAACATAACGTAGAATGGTGGGTGCTCGATGCACGATAAATGCTAATATATTTTCTATCCTATTAAGCTCATTGAGCATATCATCTATTTTCTGTTAAAATTGTTAGGAGTTGGGCAAACTTAGCATACTTGATGAGGCTACTATCTCTATAAGCGAGCTCTATCTAATAATTGGATAAGTGTTGAGTTAATTTTGTTTTCATTTTCAATTATCTGGGATATTACACTATTATGTTGCAACATCCATTCCTTACTAATGCTAATGTGACTATTGAATTCTGATTCGATCCTATCTTGGTTATCCTTCAAAACTTTATGGCATTATTATATTTCGCGGCATCTAAATAATCTAGATTACCGGTTACGCTTTGATCACTGAGCCTAATCCGTCTACTAGACCTCTCTTAGTGCGACTGAGCCTAAGCTATTTAGTTGTATTAATACTTTATCTAATTTGCTAGAAAGATAGTCCATTTGCAATTCATTACAGTAAGTTGGTGTCGTTATCAAGTCTGTTCTTGTAGTTCTGTAGCTGTACCTATAATAGGGTTACTTTGTCTCTGATGTCGTCAAGTTTATATTGAAGAAATAACATGATAGTGAGTTATGAGTCGTTGGTCCAAGTCTAAATGGTAGTAGGCCTGGTCCATCTTCAAGATATTCAAGTTTATCTCCTGGGCTTCGATCGTCAGCACGGTCAGTACAGTCAATTTTAAGTCCTGTAACAATTCGGCAGTTTTAGTTTGCACGTTTAAGTCTAGACTTCCCTATCGGACCGCGTTTTCTAGACGTGTAAATGTGAATTGGTGAGTCAGCTAGAACATGGTCATGGGTGTAACGTAGGGTAATTTTGTCAGTTAGCTAGGGGTTGGAAATGAAAACTTGTTGATTTGGTTGGTATTCACCTCTGGTTCCCGCTATTTATTCGATTATTTATTAATGCTGAACGTTCGGATAAAGAATGTTCGTTAATTATTTCATACACTGTTTTCATTTTGCTCTCGGTGTGTTAGTATGTATTGCTGCAGTAAGTGTTTTGTCAAGTCGATGTCGATTGGGTCTCTTGGGTTGAAATGTCCATTAACAATATCGTAAGGCCTACATTTAGTGAAACTGTGTACAGAACTATTGTATCCTAGGATAGCATAGGGCATTAGGTTTACACATGCTCGTCTTTCCTTTGTAGTTTTAGGATTGCAGATGTTCCAGTATAGTCGAGTGGAACCGCTCTATAACCTGTTGTCAGTAGGACAGTGGGCTAACGTTTTATGATGGTTAATTTTGTAAATTGGCGAACTCAGTGAATAGCTGGTTCGTAAATTCAGTCCCATTGTCGGTGACAATAGTAAGAGGAAGACCATGATGCGTACAGAAGGTAAGTAGATTTTGCAAAATGCTCAATGCTGTTCCGTCTCTTAGAAGATACGCTTGAGCATATTTGAGAATACATCTATAAATGTGAGATACTTTTCATTATGTACTGTGAACATGTCCATATGGATAATCTCGAAAGGTTTGGTAGCGGGGGAATGATATTGAGTTGAGGTTTTATAGATTTCTATCGTACTTAGCCTGACCACATATGGTGCATTCATTAATATATTTTGTAATGTGTTCTCTCATCTTAGCCAATAGTATCGTTTGAAAACAGGAAACCTCACCTTTTACCTTTTTACCTTCGTGGTAGTTCTTATTATTTTTGTTGTTGCAAATATTCTTTACATTTTCGACTTCCACTTTAGTTAAGACAAGATTCAGATGAGCTTCTAAATTTATCTTGTAAGATTGGAATGACGTCATACGCAAAGAGGGGGTTAATTAGTAATCCGGTTTTGACTTTTGGGTTTACGTATTTCATCTGTCTCTGCGTATGTAAGTTTACTTCATTTTGGCTTTTGAAGAACGAGTCTTTTGAAAATCCTGAGTCGAACTGCTTGTAGGTTGACAGTCTACGTCATCTTGCTCGTTTAACCCAGTTGCGTCATGATATTGGTGGTGCTGTGTCGTCATAGTCATAGGTCAGTATTGGTATAGTCGTCATTATCATTATAGTCGCAATAGGTCGTATTGTGTTCAGTGGATAATAGTAACTATTGTAATCTGTAAATTGTTAACCATTTCCTCACTTTGAAGTAATTTGAACGTGGCGGTTACCGTATTTGCGCCAATCGTGGGTCAGTCCTGTCGGAGGCATTGGTTTAGGTACGTATGGCTAACGCCACCTTAGGCTTCGGGCCTGAGTCCGGGTGGATTCCTATTTGGTAATCTAAACGTATTATTATGGGTGTATAAGTAAAAGTGCGCGGAACATTTGTTGAGTTCGCGTAGGCATATTATGTAGCCTGTGGTGGCATGTTAGGCCTGAAAGCGTTGTTGTGGTACATGTAAAGGTCGCTGTAAATTAGGCATTGGCATCGGTGCAGGAAAACTGAATGGTTTTTGCAAAGGTAAGGTCATATGGCTAGGTTGGAGGCTTAGGTGCTTGAGGTTTCTCTCAGCGAAAGATTCACCGCGTTGTTGCAAGCACATAATGTTCAGTTCATTCCTGTACAAACTCCAAGGCTTTTTCAACGGTATCGTATCGGGCATGCAACGTATTCGGTGAGCCAAGTGGCTCCTTTAAACCGCGTACGAAAGTTTGCTTCGTTAGATTTTATATAATATACGTTTTCTATTGTAGTATGCAAGGTTTCATGAAGGTAACATACGTCATGATAGTGCTAAACAGTGTCTGACATCGCGCATAAAATTCTTGGAGAGCTGTTTCCCTGAGTAGCTAACGAGAGGTCATTGTAGAGCGCCGTTTCGTCTCTTTGATCCGAAAAGTTATTGATTAATGCTGTACGATGCCGCGGCTTCAGGAATACCATTTGGTTAAGGTGCGGCGGGTCCAGTTATTTTATTTAATATCCCGTTAAGCAGGCATAAGTTCGATATTCACTACCAGGGTCATTACTTGGTATGCAGCATATTTGGTCACATAATTTTATAAATCTAGTTAGTACATTGGATTGCCGTCGAACTCTGGCACTGGGCGTAAAACTTTAAAAATAGTGTCAGGGTCGTGGGCCATTTTGATTCCTCGGTAATTATATCTAACTCTAAATAACAACTTATCTCATTATAATCTAAACTCTGTCTACGTGGCTGCCTACGCGATGTGGTCACGGTGGGATGATTTCCTTGGATGGAAAATTTTGACAGCAGGAAAGATTTACACTAGGAAAAAGGAAGCACTAGATAAAATTCTGGTGTACTTACATAAAATTTCATCTCGGTTTTCTCGGGATCGATGTCTTGATGTAATCCTCTTGGCTCGCAGTTGGTCCGTAGTAGTTCGATACTCGTTTAAAGCAAAGCTACGATAGCCTAACTTCTTTTGAGTGTCCACCGACTGCGCCAATTACGATTAACTGCAGCCGAAGGACCCAAAAACCAAACTAATTTAAAATACTTTATTATAATATAAAAATTACAATATAATTACTACAATTAAAATAAAGTGAATCAGATCGATGCTAGATCTAGAATGAATTTTAATTATTACATTAAAAATAAAGTAAGAGTATATTGCAGGCTCCGATTGCATCCGTTGACGTCAATGCTCACGTTCTGCTGAGTTGCGCCTTGTGCCGCTGCAATGTATCGGGGTCGCTGCTGTGTAGGCTCTTTACCTATGAGGCTATGTTATAACTACCGCTACCATTGCACTTACAAGGTGAAACGCGAAAGTAATAAATACTGCTGCACGGCGGTATTCTTTGAGGGCCGTTATACTTCCCCTGTTCGAGCTGGCAATTTGTGCAATAGCTAGTGCATGGTTCACCGTAATAAATATGTATTAATATTCTTTAAAACAATATTAATATTCTTTAAACAAATCACTGACCCAGCATAAGGTATAGCAACACTGTACAGCACTATTATTCTGCAGGTAAATTGAACAAAATTTATCAGACTTTTTCGGGGTGTTATATTATTTTCCGTGGATCTAATACGTTATTGATTTGTTGTCTCCTCCGTTTTCTTTAGATGCGCAACAGTCTGGACATTCCAGTTGCTTTGCTTTAAAAGACAGTTCCATTAGATTTATACATAAAGACAGAAATGTTTTTCACTTGCTGAAGAGCATTTTATTTTATTTAAGTCCTTTGTAGATTTTAAGCAACCGTGGCATTTCATCATCATCATTCACCATTCACAAGTCCACTGCTGAAATAGCCCCCGCAAGGAATTTAAAGCACGGTCCTGTGCCACCATCCATCGACTTCCTGCATGTCGTAACAGGGCCTCACTCCCATCTAGTGGGGTGGGGGCCGCACTTCGCCGAGGTGGATCAGGGACGCGGGTATACGATGTGTACATGGTGTGGAGGGGTATGCGGCAGACCCGTCTATGGACTCGCTGCGTCTCATCCACTGTCCTAGAGCTTGTGTCTTAGGGAAAGTTTGCTCTTGCTGTTAACTAGTGGGTGTAGTAACGAATTTGGCACGGTTGCGGACATCGCGAATATGTTTTGCAAAGGTCATACCATGGTCATGTATTTAGTCGTCGTTCTACATGGGATCTGGCGGCCGAATAGGGTGATCGCAGCCCTTGAGACACGAGGCAGATTAGCAGAAGTCCAGGTGAGTGCACATGCATTCTTTCACATCCTTCCTGTAGCCCGAATTTAGGGGCATTTGCAGTATCACGAAATAGTAATTTAGCACCGCACCTTACAGTCCATTAGTTTACGTAATATCATCCTTTTAATAATCTGGACCAGCAATTGGTTATTTAAACCAACACGCCATTTTTGACCCTTCGCCAGGATCAAAACCATAGTTGGCCCTTCTCGCTGAATTATAATTAATTAACAGAACCAGTCCTTAAAATACGTAATATCATTTGAAATAAGATAAAAAACCGAATAACTGCAAAATGGTGTCGCAGATGCTGAAAATAGGTGCAACTAAAAGAAGAGCACACTTTTTTCTTTCGAATTTCGCTTCCGTAAGTGGAATTTATGGTGTCATTCGAAAAGAATTTAAAGAGAAATTTAATCAGTAAATACATGATTGG